>CP149049.1:0-12500 GCA_038024825.1 Polylopha cassiicola
CTAACTAATTCTAACTTAACCTAACCTAACCTAACCTAACCTAACCTAATCCCAACCTAACCTAACCTAACCTAACTTCTAACCTAATCCTAACCTAACCTAACCTAACCTAACCTAATCCTAACCTAACCTAACCTAACCTAACCTAACCTAACCTAAACTAACCTAAACTAACCTAACCTAACCTAAACTAACCTAACCCAACCTAACCTAACCTAACCTAACCCAACCCAACCTAACCTAACCTAACCTAACCTAACCTAACCTAACCTAACCTAACCTAACCTAACCTAACCTAACCTAACCTAACCTAACCTAACCTAACCTAACCTAACCTAACCTAACCTAACCTAACCTAACCTAACCTAACCTAACCTAACCTAACCTAACCTAACCTAACCTAACCTAACCTAACCTAACCTAACCTAACCTAACCTAACCTAACCTAACCTAACCTAACCTAACCTAACCTAACCTAACCTAACCTAACCTAACCTAACCTAACCTAACCTAACCTAACCTAACCTAACCTAACCTAACCTAACCTCACCTAACCTAACCTAACCTAACCTAACCTAACCTAACCTAACCTAACCTTACCTAACCTAACCTAACCTAACCTAACCTAACCTAACCTAACCTAACCTAACCTACACTAACCTAACCTAACCTAACCTAACCTAACCTAACCTAACCTAACCTAACCTAACCTAACCTAACCTAACCTAACCTAACCTAACCTAACCTAACCTAACCTAACCTAACCTAACCTAACCTAACCTAACCTAACCTAACCTAACCTAACCTAACACTAAACTAACCTAACCTAACCTAACCTAACCTAACCTAACTCTAACCTAACCTAACCCAACCTAATCCTAACCTAACCTAACCTAACCTAACCTAACCTAACCTAACCTAACCTAACCTAACCTAACCTAACCTAACCTAACCTAACCTAACCTAACCTAACCTAACCTAACCTAACCCAACCTAACCTAACCTAACCTAACCTAACCTAACCTAACCTAATCCTAACCCAACCTAACCTAACCTAACCTAACCTAACCTAACCTAACCTAACCTAACCTAACCTAACCTAACCTAACCTAACCTAACTCTAACCTAACCTAACCTAACCTAACCTAACTCTAACCTAACCTAACTCTAACCTAACCTAACCTAACCTAACTCCAACCTAACCTAACCTAACCTAACCTAACCTAACCTAACCTAACCTAACCTAACCTAACCTAACCTAACTAACCTTAACCTAACCTAATCCCCAACCTAACCTAACCTAACCTAACCTAACCTATCCTAACCTAACCTAACCTAACCTAACCTAACCTAACCTAACCTAACCTAACCTAACCTAACCTAACCTAACCTAACCTAACCTAACCTAACCTAACCTAACCTAACCTAACCTAACCTAACCTAACCTAACCTAACCTAACCTAACCTAACCTAACCTAACCTAACCTAACCTAACCTAACCTAACCTAACCTAACCTAACCTAACCTAACCTAACCTAACCTAACCTAACCTAACCTAACCTAACCTAACCTAACCTAACCTAACCTAACCTAACCTAACCTATCCTAACCTAACCTAACCTAACCTAACCTAACCTAACCTAACCTAACCTAACCTAACCTAACCTAACCTAACCTAACCTAACCTAACCTAACCTAACCTAACCTAACCTAACCTAACCTAACCTAACCTAACCTAACCTAACCTAACCTAACCTAACCTAACCTAACCTAACCTAACCTAACCTAACCTAACCTAACCTAACCTAACCTAACCTAACCTAACCTAACCTAACCTAACCTAACCTAACCTAACCTAACCTAACCTAACCTAACCTAACCTAACCTAACCTAACCTAACCTAACCTAACCTAACCTAACCTAACCTAACCTAACCTAACCTAACCTAACCTAACCTAACCTAACCTAACCTAACCTAACCTAACCTAACCTAACCTAACCTAACCTAACCTAACCTAACCTAACCTAACCTAACCTAACCTAACCTAACCTAACCTAACCTAACCTAACCTAACCTAACCTAACCTAACCTAACCTAACCTAACCTAACCTAACCTAACCTAACCTAACCTAACCTAACCTAACCTAAACTATCCTAACCTAACCTAACCTAACCTAACCTAACCTAACCTAACCTAACCTAACCTAACCTAACCTAACCTAACCTAACCTAACCTAACCTAACCTAACCTAAAATAACCTAACCTAACCTAACCTAACCTAACCTAACCTAACCTAACCTAACCTAACCTAACCTAACCTAACCTAACCTAACCTAACCTAACCTAACCTAACCTAACCTAACCTAACCTAACCTAACCTAACCTAACCTAACCTAACCTAACCTAACCTAACCGTACCTAACCTAACCTAACCTAACCTAACCTAACCTAACCTAACCTAACCTAACCTAACCTAACCTAACCTAACCTAACCTAACTCTAATCCTAACCTAACCCAACCTAACCTAACCTAACCTAACCTAACCTAACCTAACCTAACCTAATCCTAACCCAACCTAACCTAACCTAACCTAACCTAACCTAACCTAACCTAACCTAACCTAACCTAACCTAACCTAACCTAACCTAACCTAACCTAACCTAACCTAACCTAACCTAACCTAACCTAACCTAACCTAACCTAACCTAACCTAACCTAACCTAACCTAACCTAACCTAACCTAACCTAACCTAACCTAACCTAACCTAACCTAACCTAACCTAACCTAACCTAACCTAACCTAACCTAACCTAACCTAACCTAACCTAACCTAACCTAACCTAATCCTAACCTAACCTAACCTAACCTAACCTAACCTAACCTAACCTAACCTAACCTAACCTAACCTAACCTAACCTAACCTAACCTAACCTAACCTAACCTAACCTAACCTAACCTAACCTAACCTAACCTAACCTAACCTAACCTAACCTAACCTAACCTAACCTAACCTAACCTAACCTAACCTAACCTAACCTAACCTAACCTAACCTAACCTAACCTAACCTAACCTAACCTAACCTAACCAAAGCTAACCTACCCTACCCTAACCTAATCCCAATTCTAACTCCAACCTAACCTAACCTAACCTAATCCTAACCTAACCTAACCTAACCTAACCTAACCTAACCTAACCTAACCTAACCTAACCTAACCAACCCTAACCTAACCTAACCTAACCTAACCTAACCTAACCTAACCTAACCTAACCTAACCTAACCTAACCTAACCTAACCTAACCTAACCTAACCTAACCTAACCTAACCTAACCTAACCTAACCTAACCTAACCTAACCTAACCTAACCTAACCTAACCTAACCTAACCTAACCTAACCTAACCTAACCTAACCTAACCTAACCTAACCTAACCTAACCTAACCTAACCTAACCTAACCTAACCTAACCTAACCTAACCTAACCTAACCTAACCTAACCTAACCTAACCTAACCTAACCTAACCTACCCTAACCTAACCTAACCTAACCTAACCTAACCTAACCTAACCTAACCTAACCTAACCTAACCTAACCTAACCTACCCTAACCTAACCTAACCTAACCTAACCTAACCTAACCTAACCTAACCTAACCTAACCTAACCTAACCTAACCTAACCTAACCTAACCTAACCTAACCTAACCTAACCTAACCTAACCTAACCTAACCTAACCTAACCTAACCTAACCTAACCTAACCTAACCTAACCTAACCTAACCTAACCTAACCTAACCTAACCTAACCTAACCTAACCTAACCTAACCTAACCTAACCTAACCTAACCTAACCTAACCTAACCTAACCTAACCTAACCTAACCTAACCTAACCTAACCTAACCTAACCTAACCTAACCTAACGTAACCTAACCTAACCTAACCTAACCTAACCTAACCTAACCTAACCTAACCTAACCTAACCTAACCTAACCTAACCTAACCTAACCTAACCTAACCTAACCTAACCTAACCTAACCTAACCTAACCTAACCTACCCTAACCTACCCTAACCTAACCTAACCTAACCTAACCTAACCTAACCTAACCTAACCTAACCTAACCTAACCTAACCTAACCTAACCTAACCTAACCTAACCTAACCTAACCTAACCTAACCTAACCTAACCTCCCCTAACCTAACCAACCCAACACTAACCTAACCTAACCTAACCTAACCTAACCTAACCTAACCTAACCTAACCTAACCTAACCTAACCTAACCTAACCTAACCTAACCTAACCTAACCTAACCTAACCTAACCTAACCTAACCTAACCTAACCTAACCTAACCTAACCTAACCTAACCTAACCTAACCTAACCTAACCTAACCTAACCTAACCTAACCTAACCTAACCTAACCTAACCGGACAAAGTACGAAAGGCGAAAGATAGGCGAGTAATAGTGGGATGCAGAACGGAAGAGGACAGAGAAAAAATTAAACAACGGTTGGAAAAAGTTAAAGACCGGATAAAAGTGGATGACATCCAAAATAAGGACCCGCTCCTCATCCTGAAGGATGTCTTTAACTTCAATACCGACACCGACATCCAAAACGCCCTCAAAAATCAAAATCGTTTCCTATTTGAAGGGCTAAAGGAACAGGAGATTCGGGTGGAGGTCAGATTCCGCAGACGGGCGAGAAATCCACACGCCAGTCATGTCATTTTAAGGGTGTCTCCAAAAATATGGCAAAGAGCCACAGAGAGAGGAGCTTTGCATATAGATCTGCAAAAGACCAGAGTGGAAGACTTTTCCCCTCTGGTCCAATGCTCCCTCTGCCTGGGGTATGGGCATGGACGCAGATTCTGTAAAGAGACCGTTGAAAAGTGCAGCCACTGTGGGGGGCCGCACAAAAAGGGAGATTGCCCCGAATGGATGGTGGGTGCTCCTCCAGCGTGCTGCAACTGCTCTCACTCAAAGATGAGTCCGGCGGATCACAACGCGTTCAGCCAGGACTGCCCTGTGAGACGAAAGTGGGATGCTTTGGCCAGGGCCAGTGTGGCATATTGCTAAAGTTTACCAGGCGGACCAAACGACGCAAATAAGCAGCCTCATTAAACACCAGCAATACGTAGTGGCACAGGCCAACCTACAAAGGAAGCGACTCGCCACTGATGAACTTATGATGGAAGCTGAAAAGAGAAAGCTTACCTTCGCACTGCTCCAGGAGCCGTACGTGGGCGGGATCAGAAGGATGAAGGACTATAGAGGAGCACGAATCTTCCAGAGCACAGAAATTGGCGACGGAACTGTCAAGTCAGCCATAGCAGTCTTTGACAAACGAGTAGAGGCAATTCAGTGCACAAACCTAACCACGAATAACATCACTGTGGTGAGGCTCAAGACTAGCGCCTGGGAGATCGTAGCTGTTTCCTTCTACTTCGAACCAGACCAACCCATAGGGCCATACTTGGAGCAGCTTAGAAAGATTAAGAAGGAAGCTGGAATCAGGTTCATCATGGGGGGTGATGCAAACGCCAAGAGCACCTGGTGGGGCAGCAAAGAAGTGGACCATAGAGGGGAGGACATAGCCGGAACACTCTTTGAAATGGACATGCACATCTTGAACGAAGGCAACATCCCAACCTTCCAGACAGTTAGAGGCACCAAAGAGTACTCCAGCTTTGTGGATGTGACGGCTTGCTCTCTGGACCTTCTCGGCTTGGTGGAAGACTGGACAGTCGACCAAGGGCTGACCACCTCCGACCACAACGGCATCATTTTCAAAATTAAACTTGAAAAAGCGGAAGGCATGACAGTACAAAGGACGACAAGGCTGTACAACACCAGGAAAGCAGACTGGAGCCAGTTTCGTGAGAAACTGACCCATCTAAACGCCGAAAAGTCAGTGTGTACAGCGGGTGTAAACGCAGCACACAGCCAAGAAAAGATTGATGAAATAGTAGACGTTTATACGCAAAACATCAGCGAATGTTGCAGTCATGCCATCCCTAGGAAGAAAACTCACGAAAAACTAGCCTTACCGTGGTGGTCGGAGGAGCTGTCAAAACTTAAGAAAGAGGTCGCCACCAGGAAGAGAAGGATCAGATGTGCAGCCCCTGTCCGCAGAACCAAGGTCGTCAAAGAATACCTGGAAGCGAAAGGGGCCTACGAGGTCCAAGCAAAGGAGGCACAAATCGCAAGCTGGAAGGAATTCTGTGGAAAGCAGGAAAGAGAGACCTTCTGGGAGGGAATCTACAGGATTATTGGCAGGGCATCAAAGAGGCATGAGGACTTACCTTTGAAAAAGGACGGGAAGACGATGAGTCCAGAAGAGTCAGTCAAAATCATAGCGGAAGGCTTCTACCCGGAAGATCGGCCTGAAGGCGAAAACGCCGACCACCAGCAAACTAGGGAAGCGGCAAACCGGGCAAACGAACCGGCTCATGGTGACAAACATGACCCGCCGTTTACTCGGGAAGAGCTTAGGTTTGCGGTGGAAAGCTTCAACCCAAGGAAGGCGCCTGGCTTGGACGGATTCACAGCCGACATATGCCAAAAAGCCATCTCCGCGGAGCCGGACACATTTTTGGCCTTAGCGAATAAATGCCTGGAACTCGGATTCTTCCCCACTATCTGGAAGCAGGCCACGGTAGTCATCCTTAGGAAGCCGGGGAAGGATGACTACACAAACGCGAAATCCTACAGGCCCATCGGACTTCTCCCGGTACTGGGAAAGATATTCGAGAAGATGGTAATTACCCGGCTAAAATGGCACCTGGTCCCGCGGTTGAGCACACGCCAATACGGCTTTCTTCCCCAGAGGAGTACCGAAGACGCCCTCTACGCCCTTGTAGACCACATACGATATAACATAGACAGGAAAAACTTGTCGCTGTGGTCTCCTTGGACATAGAGGGGCCTTCGATAACGCATGGTGGCCGGCAATAAAGGCAAGGTTGGCGGAAGAAGAGTGCCCAATAAACATCAGACGGGTACTGGATAGTTACCTGACAAACAGGACGGTGACAGTGCGATACGCGGGGAAGGAGTACAAAACCAACACCAACAAAGGATGTGTGCAGGGGTCCATCGGTGGCCCAATTTTGTGGGATCTTTTGTTGGACCCGCTGTTAAAGGGGCTTGAGAAACGCGGCGACCACTGTCAGGCCTTCGCCGATGATGTGGTGCTGATGTTCTCCGGGGAAACAGCACTCCAGATACAGACGCAGGCAAATGCGGCCCTTGCCTATGTCAAGGCGTGGGGTGTCAAAAATAAATTAAACTTCGCAGCACACAAAACAAATGCAATGCTATTAACACGGAAGCTAAAGTTTGACACACCACGCCTTGTCATGGGGGGAGTCAACATTGTACTGTCCAACGAAATTAAAATCTTGGGACTCACGATCGACAATAAGTTGACGTTTAATCAACACGTGTCGGCCGTGAGTCGCAAGGCGATTGGACTGTACAAAAAACTGTCGAGTGCTGCAAAAGTCCACTGGGGTCTGGAACCGGAGATCATCAGGACCATATACACGGCGGTCGTCGAGCCTACGATTTTGTACGCGGCAAGCGCATGGGCACCTGCGTCTGAGAAGATAGGCGTACGCAAACAGTTCGACACTGTCCAGAGGGGCTTCGCACAGAAGATGATTAAGGCCTACCGTACCGTGTCGCTAAACTCGGCTCTAGTACTTGCCGGGATTCTTCCCTTGGACATGAGAGTCCGGGAAGCGGCTCTCCTTTACATGGTAAAGAGAGGCCATTCCCGGCAGGTGATAGGAGACCGAGACGTAGAAAAACAGGACCGGTACACAGGCACACCTCATCCAGCAGAGCGACAAGAGCTGTCATTCACATGCCTGGTAGACGCTGCACAAGTGGAACAGCACAACAACAATGGCCTAAAAATCTTTACAGACGGCAGCAAAATTCAGGGCAGAGTCGGTGCGGCACTGTCCATATGGGACGGTGACGCAGAGACCAAAACCAAGAAACTGAAGCTGGACCACTTCTGCACCGTCTATCAGGCGGAAATGCTAGCTCTTCACGAAGCGGTAAAGGAAGCTCAGCGGAGCACGGCGGCGGCATGTAACATCTACAGCGACTCGAGGTCTGCCCTCGAAACCGTTGTAAACGGCATTTCCCTCCATCCACTTGCGACCAAGATCAGGGCTTATCTAAAAACTACTAAAGATAGAGGCAAAATAATTAAATTATTTTGGATCAAAGCTCACGCAGGTCTGGAGGGGAATGAGCGGGCAGATGAGTTAGCAAAAGCTGCCGCCATAGGACTTAAGAAAAAACCGGACTATGATGCATGCCCGATTTCATTCGTCAAGCGACAAATCCGATTGGAGTCGCTCGACGAATGGAATAATCGTTACAAGGAAGGCGAAACCGCCTCGACAACAAAGGTGTTTTTCCCGGACGCAATAAGTGGCTATCGAGTCTTGCGAAAGATCAAGCTGGATCCGATGTTGGTTCAGGTATTAACGGGGCACGGCGGGTTTTCCGAATACCTGAATAGGTTCAGGTGTAAGGACAGCCCGGCGTGCCTCTGCGATCCTGAAAAAGATGAAAGTGTGCTACACATATTAACAGAGTGTCCAATTTACTGTAAAGAGAGAGAAAGCTTAGAAATAGAAATAGGAATAAATGTAACAATAGACAATATAAGATTAATAATAGATAGTAAGGACATTAGAAATAAGTTTATACAGTACTGTAAGCAAATAGCAATAAAAATAGTTAAGAAAAATAAATAGTTGTTAACGGATTTACTGGAGTATATATTGATATATATACCAGGAGTAACCATAAGAATAAGTTAAAAATAGTAAGGATATAGTCTTAAGTACAAATGTAATAAACTAGAAATTAAGAGCCTTTTGTAAAATAAAGTATAGAAACATGTGATTAATGAAATAAAGACCCAAACCCCGTTGTACTGGAAATACCCTAAAATTATAATAAAAATAGAAAATAATAAAGATAGATAGTAGATTAGATAATAGATGGGCATCCCACCCATACTAGCGAGAATGATGAAGGATGTAAGAAAGAAACAGTATGTAGCATGAAAGTGCGAGATGAATATAAGAGAGAACTGGAATGAATGTCAGAAGCCTAAAATAGACTCCGATAATGTTGGAGGAACAAGATTTAAAAAAAAAAAAAAAAAAAAAAAAAAAAAAAAAACCTAACCTAACCTAACCTAACCTACCCTAACCTAACCTAACCTAACCTAACCTAACCTAACCTAACCTAACCTAACCTAACCTAACCTAACCTAACCTAACCTAACCCTAACCTAACCCTAACCCTAACCTAACCTATAACCCAATCCTAACCTAACCCAACTAATCCCAACCTCAACCTAACCCAACCTCAACCTAACCTAACCTAACCCAATCCCAATCCTAACCCTAATCCTGGAATTAACCCTAACCTCACATATCCTAACCTAACCTAACCTAACCTAACCTAACCTCAATCCCTAATCCCTAACTCTAACCTAACCCCAACCTCCAATCCCAATCCCTAACCTAACTTCCAACCTAACCTAACCTAACCTAATCCCAACCCTAACCTTAACCTAACCTAACCTAACCTAATCCTAACCTAACCCCTAACCTAACCTAACCTAACCTAACCTTAACCTAACCTAACCTAACGAAACATAACCTAACATAACATAACCTAACCTTAACTAACCTAACCTAACCTAACCTAACCTAACCTAACCTAACCTAACCTAACCTAATCTCTAACCTAACCTAACCATAACCTAACTCTAACCTAACCTAACCTAACCTAACCTAACCTAACCTAACCTAATTCCCAACCTAACCTAACCTAACCTAACCTAACCTAACCTAACCTTAACCTTAACCTTAACCTAATCCCAACCTTAACCTAACCCTAATCCCAACCTAACCTTAACCCAACCTAACCTAATTCCTAATCTTGTCTTAATTCCTAACCTTAACCTAACCCTAACCTAACCTAACCTAACCTAACCTAACTCCCAATTCCTAATCCTAACCTAACCTAACCTAACCTAACCTAACCTAACCTAACCCAACCTAAACCCTAACCTAACCTAACCTAACCTTAACCTAACCTAACCCTAATCCCAACCTAACCTAACCTAACCCAACCTAACCTTAATCCCAATCCCAACCTAACCCTAACCTAACCTAACCTAACCTAACCCAACCTAACCTAACCTTAAACTTCCCAACCTAACCTAACCTAACCTAACCTAACCTAACCTAACCCAATCCCAACCTAACCTAACCTTAACCTAACCTAACCTAATCAACCTAATCCCAATCTCCTAACCTAATCCTAACCTAACCTAACTCTAACCTAACCTAACCTAACCTAACCTAATCCTAACCTAACCTAACCTAACCTAACCTCAACCTAACCTAACCTTAACCTAACCTAATCCCTAACCTAACCTAACCTAACCTAACCTGCAATCCCTAACTCCAACCTAACCTAATCGACTAATCGAACCGACCGACCTAACCTAACCTAACCTAACCTAACCTAACCTGACCGACCTTAACTGACCAACCTAACCCGAACTCCAACCTAACCTAACCGACCAATCGGACCGACCGACCGGACTTCAATTCCGACTGACCTAACCCGACCGACCGACTGACCGACCGACTGACCCGACCGACTATCTAACCGATTCGATCCGACCTAACTGACCGACCTAACCTGACCCGACCTAACCTAACCGATTCGACCGACGATTCGACTGGACTGACCGATTAACCTGACTGACCTACCTAACCCGACCGACTCGACCGACCTAACCGATTCGACTGGATCCGACTGATTCGATTCGACTGACTGACCTAACCTGATTGACCTAACCTAACCTAGACCTAACCTAACCGCACCTTACCTAACCTAACCTAACCTAACCTAACCTAACCTAACCGATTCGACTGACCGACCTAACTGACCGACCGACCTAACCTGACTGGACCTAACCGAATGGACCGACCTAACCTAACCTAACCAACCTAACCTAACCTACCCGATCCTAACTTCTAACCTAACTCTAACCGACCGACCTAACCTAACCTAACCTAACTTAATTCTAACCCACCCCACCTAACCTAATTCCTAATCTCTAACTTCCAACTCTAATCCCTAATTCCAACCTAACCTTAACCCCTAATCCTAACCTAACCTAATCCTAACCTTTAACCTAACCTTAACCTAACCCTAATCCCCCTAATCCCTAACTCTAATCCCTAACCTAACCTAACCTAACCTTAACCTAATCCCACCCACCTAACCTAACCTAACCTAATCCTAACCCTAACCTAACCTAACCCTAACCTAACCTAACCTGCAACCCTAACCCTAACCCTAACCCAACCCTAACCCAATCCCAACCTAACCCTAACCCAACCTAACCTAACCTAACCTAAACGTGGCCCCAACCAACCTAACCTAATCCCTAACCTAACCCTAACCTTAACCCTAACTTCCAATCCCAACCTAATCCCCAATCCCTAACCTAACCTAACCTGCAACCCTAATCCCTAACCTAACCTAACCTCAACCTAATCCCAACCTAACCCCAATCCCTAACCTAACCTAACCTAACCCAACCTAACTCAACCTGCATCCCAACTCCCAATCCCTAACCTAACCTTAACCTAACCTAATCCCAATCAACCTAACCTAACCTAATCCTAACCCTAATCCCTAACCTAACTCTAATCCCTAATCCCAATCCCAACTCTAACCTAACCTAACCTAACCTAACCTAACCTAACCTTAACCTAACCTAACTCCAACTAACCCTTAACCTAACCTAACCCTAACCCAACCTAACCTAACCTAACCTAATCCTAACCTAACCTAACCTAACCTAATCCCTAACCTAACCCAACTCAATCCAACTTGCCCTAACTCTAATCCTAACCCTAACCCAACCTAACCTTAACCTAACTCCAATCCCTAACTTCTAACCTTAACCCAACCTTGAATTTAATCCCAACTCCCAACCTAACTCTAACCTAACCTAACCTAACCTAACTTCCAATCCTAACCTAATCCTAACCTAACCTAACCTAACCTAACCCTAACCTAACCTTAACCTAACCTAACCTAACCTAACCCTAACCTAACCCAATCCCAATCCCAACCTAACCCTAACCTAACCTAACCTAACCTAACCTAACCTAACCTAACCTAACCTGTAATCCCAACCTAACCTAACCTAACCTAACCTAATCCCTAATCCTGCAACCCAACCCTAACCTAAACTAACCTAACCTAACCCTAAACCCTAACCTAACCTAACCTAACCCTAACTAACCCAACCTCAACCTAACCCAACCTTAACCTAAACCCACCTAACCTAACCTAACCTACCGTAACCTAACCTAACCTAACCTAACCTAACCTAACCTAACCTAACCCAACCTAACCTAACTCCAACCTAACCTAAC